>CM068587.1:30536000-30546000 GCA_035048485.1 Pteria penguin | reverse complement strand
GGAGTACAATTATGACAGAAATAGACGAAGTAGGTGATCTGGTCAAAGGAGTGCAATAATGACAGAAATAGACGAAGTAAGCGATCTGGTCAAAGGAGTACAATAATGACAGAAATAGACGAAGTAGGCGATCTGGTCAAAGGAGTACAATAATGACAGAAATAGACGAAGTAGGCGATCTGGTCAAAGGAGTACAATAATGACAGAAACAGACGAATAACTTGTGTCAATGTGGGGAGGAAGAAACAGCAAATCACTATCTTCTTGCTTGCCCCATATATGCAAATATCAGACAACATACGATATCTACAATACCCGTAAATGTTACCTGTAACATACTTCTATTTGGATGTCCTTTGTATGATGACAATGTCAACACAATTATATTTCTGAAGTTCAGAAAGACAGCAAGAGATTTTAATTTCCTTACTCAACCTCCATAATTTTTCTTCTTATCATCTTCATTATAACTCATTTCTGCATCATATATGCATGACCTACTGTTTTTACCAATATAATGTTTGTCAGTTGATTCTTGTGTAAATATGTCTGAATGCTTGTGCTATTTATTATATATTGTTTTTCATTTTCATATTATGAGTTTGTTAAATACTACTAGCTTATTCATGTTCATATATTTATCTATTGTTTTTCATTTACATATTATAAAATTGCTTAATATTACTAGCTTATTCATGTTTATATATTCATCTATTGTTTCTCATTTACACATTATGAGTTTGCTTCATATTACTAGCTTGTTCGTTTTCATACATTCATCTATTGTTTTTCACTTATATATTATGAATTTGCTTATTATTACTAGCTTATTCATGTTCATTTGCTCACACTTGTTGGTTTGCATATGCTAGCTCATAAATATTTATTGGCTACGCTGGCTTATATGTATACAATAGAGTCTTTCTTACTTATTTCAGCATTGTTATATACTGAATGCTTAAATATTTAGATTGCTAATGTTACTAACACTTCTTTTCAATTATAACTTACTTCATATAATTATTCTCAATTTTTGCATTTTTAGAGTAACTCCTATCAATCGTTCATAATTCAATTACGTGTACTATCCAGGCCATTGCTTTAATGTAAAACTTAATCTGTACAAAGGAGAGAGCTTTATAAAAGAATTATTCTTGTTGCTCAATACTTAAATAATATGTACGCTTGTATTATATATGCTTAAATCAACAAATAAATATTGTTTAAACCAAATAGACGAAGTAGGTGATGTGGTCAAAGGAGTGCAATAATGACAGAAATAGACGAAGTAGGCGATCTGGTCAAAGGGGTACAATAATGACAAAATAGACGAAGTTGGTGATCAGGTCAAAGGAGTACAATAATGACAGAAACAGACGAAGTAGGCGATCTGGTCAAAGGAGTACAATAATGACAGAAATAGACGAAGTAGGCGATCTGGTGAAAGGAGTACAATAATGACAGAAATAGACAAAGATGGCGATCTGGTCAAAGGAGTACAATAATGACAGAAACAGACGAAGAAGGCGATCTGGTCAAAGGAGTTCAATAATGACAGAAACAGTCTTAGTAGGTCATCTGGTCAGTGGGGTACAATAGAGCCGGAAACCGGCGAAGCAGGCTATTAACTTTTATTCATGCATACCAGCAATATTAGAAGAAACTATTATATTGATCTGCATCTCACCTGTTGACAAATCTGTTCTCACGTGGTCTACTGAAGGTTCACACTGACACTGTAAACATGGACTCTTGGGTAAGGAAGAATTAACCTGGGAGGACCGAGAACAGTATATCTCGCATGGTAAACAGTCGTGTGGAGAACCATAGATCGAAGTGATCACTTTTATAGGCCCTAAAAATACATGTATTGGAAAAATTTAAAGTTGTCGAAGATTAAATTTTCGCATATTCACAATTCTATATATAGCAATGATGTTCAAAGAAAACGGCCATCTATTAACATAATAATACTTCTTGGAAAAAAGACCGTTTCGGTTAATCACTAATCATTACAAAGGATCAATTTATCTGTGAATACATCGTTATAGCTTAATTACTTATGAATTATGAAATTTACGGTTCTTTGCATTATGAGGGTAGAGTGACGTAACTTATCGGCTAATATTTTGTGTATTATACACGTCTACAATAAGCATGCATCATTTCGTGTAATACCATACACGTCTAACGATACTGTGCTTTACAGGGGTACAATGACGTCACTTACTCGCTGTCATTCCATGTACGTAACGCATATGTCTAACGGTACCATGCGTTATTCGGTCTTCTCGTTAAACAGAGGTATTTATCTTTTGGAACGGTATCTGACATATAATAATCATGACGTCAAAAATTACGATGGAAAGTCATTTTTGAGCCGTCATTTTCCTGAGTTTTAGATTGGTTTCCATAGAATTTGATGGCGCCATAATTGTTTTAGGTCAGATTCCGTCCCAAATTGGAAATAACCCTGTGTAAGGAAAACACCGAATAAGCGTACAGTGAAGTCAATTACTCGCTGTCTTTCCGTGTACATACCACACACGGTAATGGTATCATGCATGCGTTAATGAGTCTTTTCATTAAACAGAATTATTTCCCAATTGGGACGGTGTCTGACGTATAACAATTATGACGTCATCTATTTCCTATGAAAATGTCATTTGTTAACTATCATTTCCCTAAGGGTTAGATCGGTTTCTAAAGAATATACTGTGTAGCGAAAAGACCGAATAAGGGTACACTGATTTCACTTACTGGCTGTCATTCTGTGCACATAACGCACACGTCTAACGGTACCATGCGTTATAAGGGTACAGTGACGTAACATACCCATTGACATTCCACGTATATATTACATACGTCTACTGGTACAGATGGAGTGACGTAACGTACCCGCTATCATTTTGTTTACATAGAACACGTGTCTATCTGTACAATAGATTATTTTACCCGCTGACATTACTTGTTAATATCACACGTGTCTGACGTTATCATGTTTATGATGGGAAGAATTACGAAATGTAACTTACCCGCTGTCGTTTCCGTATAAAAGTGCATGATCATCACTATAAACACTGTCCAAGTTTTATAACTTAGTTTGAAAGTCTCCGAAAATACAAACATATTCATTACTTTCTCTGAGCATTGTACCAAGATAGAAGGTAGATGTGTATTTATATATCAACATCGGAGGTCGACGTGAAAGGCTGTACTACTGGAAAAAATCATGATTGATTACTTTTATCAGTATGATTGAGTCAGCGATTGACACAAATGGTAATTAATATCTACGCAAACGTTTTTCATTGGCTGAACGTGATGACGTCATAATCTGTATTCACATTTCATGAATATTGTACAATTATTATTATACAGTAGAACAATGATGAGAAATTCTATATTTATTAATATTATTAATTGTGCAATACATATTAAGAATTCATAATATATGGTATATTGAGCAATAATGAACAAATAAATAATCAGCAAATGTTGATGTAAATAATCAAAATATGTAATATACATTAAAATATAATTAAGAATATAAAAACATAAATATATTACATTAAGTTGTATTGGGCATGATTTATCATTACCCAGGGCTAGGGAATATATATGCATCAACTTCATTTCAGATTGGCCCAATTTACATGCAGTTCAAGAAACTTTGTGTCCGTATAGCTCCTGCATCATTACCTGTCCGTACATTGTACTGTGGCCTTGAGCCAACACGATCGACCGTACAAGGAACCAAAATCTTCCTCTAGCATACCACATTAATGGAATGCATAGTTTTACATATAATTCAAATTATCTCCCGTCTCTCGAGTAGAGGGCGTTGTAAACCCATTACATATTCGCGGATTCGTCTGGCTTAAAGCACGATTGGAGATCGCCTCTTCTGACAGTGACAAACATTGCAAGGTACATAAATAGGAATGTTGATAAAAATAAAACAGAATATTGAAATAAATGCTAAACGGCAGCCCGCATGACTTGTGGTTTTCATCTAATCTGAATTTCCTTATATCCTCATAAAATGTATGTCAAATTCATAAAATTGTCGACCTTTTCACTTCATTGAGAATTCAAGCATATTTTACTGACATTATTGAGGGATTTGTTGTAGACAAGTTTGATTACAATGCTAATCTATGGCCTTAAATTCTAAATTATGTCCAACAATCATCCCATACTAACGTATATTTACTAGAAGAGTCCAAAGAGAAACTTGCAATATGGATTGTGCAATGTTATTAACCTTTCTGACCAATATGTAAAACAGAATTTTTCGTTTAATTTATGTTTTATACGTTTATAAATATATATTTGTGTATATGTAAAACAACATAAATTGTAGACAGATGTACATCCTGAATTAGCTGCAAAGTTTTTAATTTATATAAACGTTTTCACCTGAAGAGAAGTGTTGTCAGCAAATTAAATCAAAATAAAATTAAAGGCGACTAAGATAATGTGGCATTTCTTAAACAATCTAACGCATAAGGCACCATAAGGCATTTCCTACATCTTGCAAACAACAAGGGCAGTATTTTCCTTTGCTGATCATTCGTGCTTTCACAACTTTGGCATGTGGCAAAGCCAAATACAATTCTATTCCTTAGTTTGGAGAGTTTGCTAATTTCTTGTTCCTGATTTGGTTTCCCTGGCACTTCGCCTTCACACTTTAAGAATTCATATATTGTCAGAATACAGAATGTAAATCAGTATTTACGTTAAAAGTATATTTTTAGCCGAAGCTTTCAGTAGCCTTTCCTTGAGTGTGTAGAGCAGAGAGAACAAGAGGACGTGTATGTTTCTCATCACTATTCACTGATTATAACCGCGGATGTACGTTGATACAAAAATATAGCTACATATTCAACTAGTTCAGTTCATACTGACTTAGACATTAAGGGGGTGTAACTGGTCAGCAGAAGATGCCCACTCCTTCATGGCACCTGATGCTATTTTTGGTTCTTCTAGGGATTTGCGCTTGCCCCGACTTTGTATTGTGCCGTTTAATATTCTATTCTCAATCTCTCTAGTATCTGAACATTTTGTTCAGTATTTTCGAGTTTTGTCAACTAACAGCTTGTTCTAGAAATAATTAACTTATCACAAAGTGATTTTTTATCACCAATGGTTGTTTTTCTTATTTTCTATAGAACAAAGCGATATGCCGTTCATAGTTAAGACTACGAGTTCTACCGATTCTACTGATTACCTATTTCTAAGTACTCTCCAATGACGTGGCCGTTCTTTCTATTACTTTGATAGCAGCTGGTTATATCGTATAATGATTTGTTTTTTTATGTCGATATCACATCAAGATTATTTCATTTGCCAGAAATTTTGACCTATGCAGTTGACGTAGTGCAGTAGAACGAAACAGAGCCTTGGCTCGCGAAGATGAGTGCCACAGGACATTGCTTCTCAAAAAATCATCCCCCGAGAGGCAAGTCACCGACGTGTCGTCAGTCGGACTCAAACACATGACCTCTCAACACATAGTTAAATGTGATACGGACTGAGCAACCATGACTCCATATAGTAGACCATTTACATATGAAATTTCATGTCTCATTAAATGTCCGACATATGACGCTTTGCAACTCATATTTGAGTCATTCTATCATGACGTAACAATTCAAGCATTGGCCTCATAGTAGAGATTCAGGCAAAAAGTAGTTTATCGGGTATAAGGCCCCTAGAATCATATAAAATACATCGTTCATATCTATTGATTTTTGAAAAATGAGCATTATTCCGATTATACTGTTCATGAATATGAAGAATAGATATATGTGTGAATATAGTAAGGAACGTTCTGACGTTAATGCAGTGGGTGTTGCTGGTCAACAGAGATTCATGAATCATCTCATTACTTTCCGAAAATCTATTATTCTCACGTTTGTAGTGTCTATCTCGACGTAAACATAACACTACAATTATTTTCATTCTTAAAGTTTACTTCATGATCATAAACCGAAATGGAAGCATTTATCTTATACAGTAAGTGCTACCGTAATTATTAATGGGACATATGTCTTAATTTGAATAAAAAAGCAATAAATATAATTTTGCAATTTAAAACGAATTAGATAATAAAATTATTTTGCACTGAAATCAGAACATGGTTTAAAATGGAATTAATGTAACGTACCGGCATATGTATTACTATGTATATTCGTATTTCTCCCTGAAAATAAAAATACAACTAAGGGGTGCAAAATCTTCTAATGATCATCAAAGCAATATGTCAGTATAGGCTAAAACGGAGGCAATTCATTTAATATTGTAGTACAAACATTGAAATAAATAGCCATGTACTTTCATATACTACAATCAGATTCTGCCTAGGCTCTCTGGTAAAGGAAGGGGAGCACTGACCAGAGTTATTCTTTACCACACCCATAAGCCCCACTCCAGTGACAACACCTCCTTCTGAACTTAAGTGTACAATTTAGTCATGCTATGTGGTAAGCCAGCATCTGATTCTTTATTAGCTTCCCGAGTTAGAGAGAGCAGCGCAAACGTACGGACAGACATCATCATGATAGCATAGTACGGAAGATAAGAAACCTATATATATATACATACCCACAAAATGAAATGTTCATTTTACATGACAATCTTGGTTCCGACATATGTCGGTTAATAAGTACTTTCAATTCGTGTTGCAAATATATACTTGATGTGCGACATTAATGTGTAATACGTTTTTACATTAATATGCTACGTCTACCATGCCTCTGCTTTACTGCCTCACCCGAAAGAATGGACACTGACGAGCCACCTGCGGACTCGAACCAGGGTACAATATTTGTTATAGTCTCTGGCTGGAAGACAAAACTAAACCGTGGTATGGCTTCATGATAATATGGTGAAACGATAAACATATTTGCTTAAGCATTTCTTGCAATTTAATTGGGTACCACATATGAAATTTGGTTATGCAATGAGAAAACATTACTTCTTTTTCTGATCTGATATATTATATAAGCACCTAAATCGATAATGTATAAATCTCTCTCTCTCTCTCTCTGTATATATATATATATATATATATATATATATATATATATATATATATATATATATATATATATATATATATATATATATATATATATATATATATATATAACGTGACATGGTTCTCTTTCTAAAGGGAGTAGAGGAAGCAATTAGCATTTCGGTTCAACTACATGCATTCCTATATAATTGACATGCTTTTCATTAAAAATTCTACGCTGGCGGGTTTCTGAAGCATTATATGTCCAACTGGAAGGTAAGGAAACCACCGAAAGCAACAACTCTGACTTTTAACGTAACGATTTCAGTTTCAGCATCCGGAATTCTCCCATTGTAAGTAGTAATAATGCATCATAAATATGTTGTGTATTTACGCATTTATCCCGTTTAAATCGTTTAACTAGAGCAAGTTCAAATAGTAATGGCTTTTTTAGGAAGGAAAAAATACTTTCAGATAAGCTGCTTTAGTGTAGTTATGTCGGTATTATAAAACGTCACTGAGAAATTTCTCTGGTTGATACACAGTTCATAACATACGATATGACATCACATCATCCAAAATATTGTGCGATATTTTGGATTCAGACCTAATTCGACTATACTGAACAAGTAAAAATTCTTGAAATTTATGAGACTCGACGATTTCTACACGACGGGGTTTAGTATCAATTGGGTTATTCTCTTGGGATCCTGATCTCAATATGATTTAGTGTTCTTGTCTCCTTGATTTCTCATACATACATACATATATATATATATATATATATATATATATATATATATATATATATATATATATATATATATATATATATATATATATATATATATATATCTGCAGGGGCGTAGAAGAACGGGGGCAGCGGGGGCACATGCCCCCACTTTTGATACATGTATGTTTATTTACTTCCTGAACTTGAATAGTTGTTGCAGGTCTTTTGCAACGAGTGTTGTATATAAGCAGGGGACGCTTACTTCTCCCGGACATCTGGTCTGACCTCAATTTATTTGATGTTCGCATTTGTCTGAAATGACATCGTACTCGATATTGTCCTTTTATTTTATAGGATTTCGAGATGTAATTTACTCATCAAATATGCTCATTTAAGTAGATGGTATTTGGTATCGGGTTTTTCCCCCGATTTTGTATGCTCTTCGAGTTTTTTTATTTTCGAACTGCTGAATTGGTCTTATCGATCAACTTATTATAGTAAGAAACATTACAATATATATATCAAATATCTGCCACACCGCTTCAGATACCGTTAACAGGCCTCCGATGGAGAACAACATTTTCAACCTATTCGTTTTAGTCCACATGCGTTTCTGGGCTGTCGAAATTGTTGAATAGCGGGTTTGAAAGGTATTTATGAGGTCAAAAAATGACTGGAATGAAACTCACTAATAAAGGGACACAATCTGTGCCGTCAGGGATCTGTCTTGATAAGGATAAGGATCCATCCTGTGAATCACGATTTGTCTCTGGTGTTTCTTTGTCGATCGATCGATCGAGAGAGAGAGAGAGAGAGAGAGAGAGAGAGAGAGAAATTCTGCAGTCTTGATCCGTGCTAACCTTTACCGTCGCATATAAACTTTGAGTAAGTATTCGCATTCATAAATCAAACTCATTCTATAAATCAATTGAAGGAAGGGCATAAATGTATCAACAAGTGGCGTAATGTGGGAGTGGAGTTGACGAAGAGTGTGATGTATAAAAGACAGCTGAAATTAACAAAATCCAAGTATAACATAGATCAAATTAAAAGAAGTGTTGCCCGTGATTGCACTGATTTAAGACTCGGGAAACCACAATTCATTATAGTATATCTTTAAATAAAAGTAATATGTATGAAAATGAAAATGGAAACGGACAGATAACTGGTTTTTAATTTTTAAGGTATATAATTTCTAGTGTGATGAAATTTTAAAAGTATAACGTACCATATGCAAACTAATTTGATCTGGTAGCAAACTGCCACCATTGATCTTATGGTCATAAGAATAGAGCAATTACGCAAATCCAGTGGCCGATAATAAAACTCCGAGAAAACAGAAGGAATTTTGCATAAGGAGTCCAATAGTCAAAAACAACATTTGAACACCTAGAATACCTAGTACAGAGAATGTTAGATAAAAACAAGCTGTGTCTGTGAAACACTAATGCTCTCGGCCGGCGGCAACAAAGTCCATAAAGTTGTTTTTAGCGTGAATGTCAAGGTCATCGGCCTTGGTATCATTTGAAAGAGCTTCATTATTTGAGTAAGCATGCTAAATATGAAGTCTCTATCCCTCGCGTTTCAAAAGTTATGGCCAAGGTTAAATCGACAACAGACAAACAAACAGATAGGGGAAAAAAGCAATATGCCCCCGATCTATCGATCCATCTATAGATATTTATACGTGTATTGACATATCTCTTCAGTGATGCCCGAGGCCGAAAAATCATCCCGAAAACAACACCCTACCCCACTCCCAAAAACAAACAAAACCAAACCAAACATACCTACGCTAAATTTAGGGGCAGGTAGAGGATGAGGTTTATGAAACATCATTTAATTCAACCTTATGATATCTGGAAAATGATAAGCAATTTAGATTCATACTTCTATTAAAATGTACATTTACAGCATTTCTTTTAAATCTGGCAAAACAGTTATTGCATAATGATTTTCGTAAGCGTAACTCTGCCCTACCATGGATCCTCGCTCTTTATGTGAGAGTTTATTTTAGGAAATTAGTTATTATAAAATATTTTGGTCTTTCACAGCTACGATCTTGAGCACGACTGAAAAAACATTATTCATCGAAATGGGCACATGGTGCAGCGAAGTTATTTTGCGATACGTGTATATGTTCTTATAGTAAAAGACCACGATGATATGATTTTGCCATATGATAATTTGGTTATAGATTTATGGCGCCCTTGTGAAAAGTTTTACAAACGACAGGACGTCAA